>OZ004662.1:0-27877 GCA_963924505.1 Agonopterix alstromeriana
AGATTTTTGGTCACCTGACGTCATGTTTCGTTTAAATTAGTTTATAGAAAGTACCTACTACACGAACATTTATTACACACGGCAGTTTATGTGCATGTGTGTGTAGGGTAGGCGAGCTGGCAATGTTGCGTCGATTCATAAACGAGAGTGCGAAAGTGTGAGTTTGGTTTTAAACCGTTTAAAACGATTTATTTGGAGTTTAAAACAGCAACATTTTATTTAAAAAGATTTAAAGCGGTTGTTTCACATCTATATTATATCCCTATCGGTAAAATCAAGAAAATATAGTTATAATTAAGACGGTTTTAAACCGAAAAAAATAGTTTATTTCGGTTTTAAACCGTTTTTTTTCGTTTTAAACGGATTGGTTTAATTGGTTTTAAACAGGCCTTACATCTATAAGTTCACCTACAGTAAAAATGCTAGATCAAGTTCAAGCCCCAAAGGGCTAAGGTTGCAGCACTGAGTTCAGTTGTGGTCAGTGTGACCATTTTTTAAATTGATGATGTTGCTAGGCTGTTTGCCAAAAACTGCTAATTCCTACCAAACATTTTTATAAAAATGCTAAAAGTTAAACGTATTTTTATGCAAATAAATTAAAAACGGAGTTAGTAAATTATATTTATTTATTAGTTATTTCTTATTGTAATATCTTTCGTACACAGTTTGAACAATAGATATTCTCAAGGTATTTAAGACGAAACAATTGCATCTGCTTTCTCTTTTTTACATAAAAAACTGCCACATAAAAAAGGGTTGGATAGACTTTTACAGTGGCGTAGCATGGGTTTCTGCCGCCCGGGGCACAGACCGATTTTGCCGCCCCCTTATCTTACCTAAAAAGAAAAATAACGGAGCGAGCGAAGCGACCTCGAAATTTGTTTGCACATCTATTCCGATTGTGGTCAGACGTCTTTTGGTTTATCCATGCAAAAATAGAAACTAAGAGCGAACTCGACGTTTCTCCTCAATACGAATCGGAGCTTTTTACGTTCAAAACATGTGCAAAGTAACTGGAGTAAAAGCTATGGATGTAGCGAAGCAAGCTCAAAATTTTGAGCACCCACGTCTTAGCTGTGGTCAGAACTCTTTAGAATTATGTTTAGGTACAGTAACTAAAACAGAAACATAGAACGAGCGAGTCATCAATGCCTTGTGAAACGACGGTCTGTCATTACCGTATTACGGTGAAGTACAAAGATTGCGTAAGGAGACATATTTATTTAAAATAAAATTGAAACGAAATAAGTTTTCTAAATAATAGTTATTGAGAAACCTTGCGCTTGCATCACCCATGCATAGAATCTGCATAGGTACCTGGGTATTTGGTAACATAAAAAAAAAGACAAAAAAAACACTGAAAGAAATTAACTTTTTTTTTCAAATTTTTTTTCTAACTGCCACCTCCGCAGCGCCGCCCCCGGCAAAGTGCCGCCAGGTGCGGACCGCACACTCCGCCCCCCCCCCCCCCCCCCCCCATGCTACGCCACTGGACTTTTATCTATGTCACCTTTCGTGCCAATGAGACCGATTATCTATAGAATCTTGTTTTAATTATATATACGAGACTAGAGTTGTTCATGTGATACATCGACAGCCTATTGATAACAGTATACTCATACCTATGGGTTTTAAGATTTAATTTACAACCTGCCCAAAATTAAAGTGAAGAAAATAGTGATTAATCATAACGTGCAATTTTTGATTTAATGTGCATAATGACTAAAATCTGTATCTGTAATTTATGAAATACATTTTATTAACACATTTACTAGGAATTCTATACATCAAAAAAACAGAATATTTTAGTAAAAACCCCCATGATAGGGTTCTGTAGCCAGTGCATAAGAAGAATAAGAAATAATTATTAAGAAAAACAAAAAATCCCGATTGCATAAACAAATTTAAAATTTTTCTTTTTCTTCATAGCTATTACATTTTTGTTTTTGGGTTACTTTGATCTGTCTTCATGCCAAATTTCGATTCAATAGGTGCAAAAATGAGCGAGTTATTGAGGTGGAGCATACAGACAGACAGACATAATGGACGAAAGTATAAGGGTTTGACTACGGAATTCTAAAAACCTGCCAAGAGCATGTTCCGTAGCCATTACATAAGTAGAATAAGAAAATACCGAAAAGTATAACCGATGGCCGATGGGGCCGAAAAGTTATAGAGTGGCGACCGCGTACTGGATAGCGCAGCGCCAAATAACCAGACGGAGAGACATATAGACAGACGGACGGACAACAAAACATAAGTAATCAATTTTTCCTTTTATGGTACGGAACCCTAAAAATGCCAAAAAATTGGTTACTATAATTAAACTCAATAAATAGCATCGAAGTAAAAGATAACAATAAATGCGTACTGTGTGTCGGTACGTCAAGTTTTTTTGGTCTTTATTATATATTTTTACGGACAGTAGATATCATTTTAAGAAACTATCCTTCATTCTAAATAAGGACGACGAGATTTTCCGATTCCTATTTCGCTTTCTGGCCAATTCTGATTACCAAATGTAATTAATTTATTGGAAACATATACTATCCGACATTTTATTGATCGGTCTCCTTCCGCGTTCTTGCAGTATGTCGCGTTACAATTTGTTCCAATATTTGCTGCCAAAAATGTAAACATTTGAAAAAACTTTTTTGAATACATATCTACTAATAAACTTCAATAACGTGTATACATATAAACGCAAAACCTTCAAACCAAAATCTATTACTAAAATCAAATATAAAAAAAAAAAAAAAAGATTGCTACTTACTTATCATACTAATTGCATAGATACCTGTGTTGTTCCGTTAAAAGTTTTTAACTGAAGTTTTTGTGTTGCATTGTATTACAATAAAATTTTTAGCCGACATAGCCTTAAAATTTCGTTGCTATTTTGAATGCAGTATAGTTTAATTTTTTTTCGATTCATCGAGATTATCAATATAATAAATATACAGGATCCTTCTAAATATGCTGACACTGGGTGATTAGACCATCAAACTGAAAAACTTTCTCTATGGCACCAACATCGATATTAATCTGCTGTCCCATACATGTGGCTCAAGTAGGTTTGCAGATTTGTATGGAACAGCAATTTTTTTCGCGATTTCGATCTTTGTGCCATAGAGAAAATTGTTCAGTTTGATGGTCTGATCATCCCCTTAAAAAGTGTCAGCAGATTAAGAAGGACCCTACATTGAAGTCATCGTGTGACACACGTTTGAACGAAAAACGAACTTATTTATTAAAAATATCCGTAATCCTTTTATTTTAAAATCTCTAACATGTAAAATATTATCATTCAGACCAATTATCTCGAAATAGTTGTCGATTCAGCCTTCCGAAAAAAAACTTGACAAATCGAATTGTCGACAAGTCGTAGGTCAACACTATTTGAAAAATTTGAGTACATAAACTGTCAGTACAAATATCGTATGATTTGAGTTTATAATTTCCGAAAACAAAACAAGCTGAAATGAAACTCCACATTATGTACCACATTCACATTGAAAAAAGCTTTACTCGGAATGAATTATTTCATTCATTACCTAGGTCAACACCTTAAAAACAGTAGTTGATAACTTACCGATGGAAAAATATCCTCTGATTATTATCTTTTAAAACTTCCATTCTGCTAGTGCAGACAGTGGCCACACAAGCCATTGTTTATAAAAAACACGCACTTGATATTTATTTTCGAAATCAATGAAGTGTTCTTTGTTAATGCCAAACTCGCATAATTTCATACTAAATAACAGAACGACGTTGGTTTTTTTTTAAATTTATAATTAATTGATTTTTTGTTTGTGCGTTAGCACCGCATTTCCGCCAATGTCAAGTAGTTTATGGGAGTATCTATCCCAATCTCAGGGATTGTTTTTGATCAAGAACAAGAAGAGATTGAGGATTGCGGAGGCTCGTGGCAGGCAAAAACGCGACGCGCGAACAACACGCGAGACAAGTGCTCGGGTCAGAACCTGCAACGTAACTCAACGACGTTGGTATCCAGCTGGATACCACGATGACTCAGAAACATACACTTTGACGTTCAAGACCGTGACATTTATCTATGTTTGTCTTTTTCTTTCAAACGAAACGATACCATAACCAAGAATGAGAGAACTAACCATTTCTAGACTCGTTTTTAAAAAAAAATCCATCCATTCTTAAATGCAACATCCCTGGCATCGACTGATGTTCAAGTGACTCAAAAAAAAGATTTTATTCATGCGATCAAAGCTACCAAACATACAACTCAGATTAGCGGGTGCAATCAAAATTCCTTTCCAAATGTCTCCATAGATTGGGTTGATGAGAGGTGGATGTGCAATAACAACTATTCAAATAGTGGTCTTTTTATTATTATTAAGAATGGAAAACATGGAAAAATACTTCGACAACGGATGCCTCAAACGCAGTGACATGCAAGTTTTTTTTACTTTTTAGCCTTAATTAATATCTTAGGACCCATGTTACGTCAGCACCATCTATCAAAGTATGTTGAACTATGTTTAAACTTGTCGTCAGAAAATCGCTCGTTGTACTTTTATTTTGTTAAACGAATAAATTACTGAGTAGAGTCAGCTGAATAAAGACGTTGAGTGAATCAACTCATTTTCACAACGGTGAGCACCTCTATTATAAATGTCTTTTCATTTTGACAGGTAAGGATTCAGTGCAGTTTTGTGTTTCATTTCTAGAAATCTATAAAAATCCTTATATTCGAATGCAATTTTCAAGATTTTGTGATTAAATTAAATGCTACTTGATATAATCTATTCGTCGTAAGTGATATTTGGCTGATATAAGTGATATTTATTTCAGGAAAAGTGATACATCGGCTTGACCATGGTGAGTGTCTGGAATCATTATTTTCGTGTAGTTTCTTATTCAAATGTTTAAATTCTGGAATATTATATGCTCTCGTTTCGTTAATTACAGAGTAAATACTGTCCTGACCGAAAGTTCATGTTTAAATGGCATTTCTAGTTGTAAACAAACAGGATTCTAACCTAAAACAAATGTTCTTTCTGTGACGTTTGAACAGTTTGGACGATCAGAGCTAAGCTAGTTGTTTATGTGATTACAGCCGCGCGAGATCAAGGACATCAAGGACTTCCTCCTGAAGGCGCGCAGGAAAGACGCCAAATGTTAGTACCTTGTATCATATTAACGAGTTTGTGAGCTCCTAGTAGGTAGTGTTAACATAACGTGTGTACGAAACGTTTATTAATTGGTCCAAGATCTCTTCTTATCGTGTGGGCAGCAAGCCCTGGTGTCAGAGTCCAAGATAATTTGTGTTTTATTAATGTGTGAGCATTGACTTCTTATACAGAACAAGATACACAATCAGTGGTCCAAAAATGGCAGACCCATAAGAGGAACTTAACAAATGAAAGTACCTCTTTTGCTTCTGTACCGCGCCAACTCTCTGACTGTAAACATACCAAATACAATACAACTAAGGTTAATAATCAAATGTGACGTATTAGTAACCCTACAGCATCATACTTATTTTATGTGGCTTTTAATTTTGTCTCTGTTCTGGAGTGTGATTTTTGAAAGTAACATGTTCAAATCTGCAGAAGAAATATTTCCATAGTATTTTTAACTTTTTCTACTGCTGATTAGAACGTATGACTTTCAAAAATACCATTCTTGATATTGTCTGATAGTAGACATCTTGTTGCTTTTTCAAAATGCTGTTTTATAACAAAATTTATTTCAAATGTAAGAAGTATGGGTCCATTTTAAACATGGAAAATAAGGTATATGTTCCATTAATACATATTACGTGAAAAGATAACAGAAAAAAGGCTAATGATTTCAATTTCTTTGCAAAAGTTTAAAAAGTATGTGTCAATTCGGACAAAATTAGCCAAGATTTAATGAGACTGTGCATCTTGTTCTTTTATAAGACATCAATGTGTGTGAGCGAATTCCTGTAAAATCAGCCTGAGCAGGCTGAGAGGCAGGTGAAGGTTGCCGAGTGTGATGTGAAGGTTAAGGCTCCTGCTCCCAAGAGGTTGTGTTGTTTGTTACTCTGTGAGGAGAGGGCGAGGGTGAGGGGGTTATTTTGTTTTGGTGTTAGCCCTGCCGCACTACGCTGCAAAGAACTTAGCAATGAGAGGTGGTGCAGAACGTCTGTTCAATAAAACTCTGAATATGCCACTAGATACAAAAACAATAGCTCAATCTTTAAGATTAGGGTTAGTTTGGGAAATTGTTGAACCTTTCAACCAAATGGTTAGATATTTTGATACTATACTTCATTCTAAATAAGGGTGATTTTCCGATTCCTATTTAGCTTTCTGGCCAATTCTGGTTAGCAAATATTGTACGGGCTACACCTGTAGTTGATAGTGATAGTTGATAGTAAAGTAAAATGCCGAAAATATGATAAAAGAAGAGTTTATTGAATTAACTGATTTATGCTAGTATGGAAATGATTGCTATGAGAGCACGCGGTTCGGCTACCAATCGTGAACTGAATTGTGTAAAATAAAAGTATCGAACCACGCGTTGATTGATGACTCGACTATATAATAAAAATGCACGGTTGCACCGTACATGTTCCCAGGCCCAAGAAGGGAGGCTTGAGAGGATAGATGATGAAATGATATTGATGGTGATGAGACTATGCTACTAACAAGGTGATTGAACAATGCGCCTTATGTCTATGATGATTCTTATGCTATTAGAGACCCGTGTCACTAAAATCAAATGCCAACGGTAGCGTTTGTTTATTAAGAACACTCGCGCTTGTACACTTTACACTTGCACTAGAGGGCTCAGCCCGTTCAATGGTACACTTACAAGTACACTTGCACATCACATTAGCACTAACACTATCACGGGAGGCGGTCAATCCGCGCGGACGGGGGGTGGGCAGGGCAAGGTGCACGGATCTGCGCCGCGCGCGTCGCACGCGCCACACTATGCATGCTGCTGCTGCTGCAGCTGCCGCTCCCACCAGCACGTAGATCACCGTGTAGTGGTGTATGTCGTGATATGATATTTGATTCACTTCAGGCGATTGCGCCTTCAGTTTCTGTATCTGATCATTTATCTCTTTCATATACTCTTGATTGTCTGTTATTTCTGATTTTACCTTGCTCACAGGGATGGTTAAATTAATAATGTTATTAATAGAAGGAATGTCCGGCGTAACGATTTCTGCTTGCGTTTGCACTTGGGACATCTGACGCCGCTGTGACGGTACGGTGAATGACTCGCCTTTGATAACGCAGCTTTCTTGTAGACTGATAATGCCGGCCTTGCTGACTCGTTCAGAAGTAACTTGATCTGAACATATGATCCGAAGTGGGCATTGACCGCAACAAAAGTATAGGTACGAATTTATACTACTCAATTGTATCCATTTGTCATAGCAACGAGTAGTATGGTAAATACATTCGTTCGATGTTTGATCTCTGAGGCATAAGTTTTTGTCCGACTTCATGTGATAAACTGGTGTTTGTAATTCACATAGTTGAGTTACGGGATCGAAGGATATACATGTATTTAGCTCTTTATCTGATAGCGGCACGAAAGTATCCTTGTGGATGTTTATTGCTACCTGTTCCGCGATAGTAGCGATGCTGATCATATTGTTTCCCACTTGCTGCGGTATTGTGATCATTTTATAAATTTCAAAACTATCCCGGTCAATGAGCGGTATGCTAATTTCGAATATTAGGTAGTCTTTGGTTATTCTAGTTCGGACCTTTAATAATTGATATATCTTGATAAGGTCTGTCTGAACATTTTGAATAGGTAGTGATAATTCTTTTGATATCTGTTGGGAAATGATGTTTAATTCTTCTCTCAGCTGATTCGGTGTTATAAGATGTAGGTCGAACTGGCCATGATAAATATTAGTGACTGTGTCAATTAGAGATTTTTGGATCCCTTTTAAGTTCATCGCCAGATTGTTAGCGATGATGGCATAAATTGCAAAGTCGCTCGTCTCCGCGCCTTGCTGTACGGCATTGCTTAGTACTTTCTTTGTTTCCTCCAGTTCGTTAAGGTGTTGATTGAAGATCTTATGTTGTTTTACCATCGTACTTTCCATACGTTTCAGCAAATTGAATTCAGCTTCGAGTACAGAAGTTTGGTTCTTCCATAGTGCTCCAAGATGTTTTTGATTTTCCCTCACTAATTTTATATCCTTTTGATACTGATCGGCGAACTTTTGATCTAAAACGCCGAAGAGACTGTTTGCCACGTATCCTACGCCATCGATAAGGCCACGACGTAATCGCACATGTGAGCCAAAGTGTTGACTAAGGAACATGTCATTGTAGTATTGTAGTTCGATATAGTTGTGACGTAATTGTAAGGGGATCACGTCACAATGAATACGTCTCTTTGTCTTTAGACACCTGTCTTCTAGATTATTTATATATTTATCTAATAAATTTGTGCTCTCCCAATATGGCTCTAAGTTGTAATATACTACAAGCTTCCACACATCTCGAATCAGGTGCATGTTTGCACCTTTGTCGAAATAGATACTGTGATTTGAGTTGATGTTAGTTATATTGTAGGCGCAGGAAGCTGATGATACTAACATAGTCATTAGCATTAAAACCGTGGTGAAGAGACTGACTGAAGGCCTTGCTTTAGGTACCTTTAGCCTTTCAGGCGACGATACAGTTTCAGCATGAATTGTGTCCTCCTTTGATTGTTTGCTACTTGGTTGCTCGTCGTTCACGGGTAAGATAGATAATTTTGTGATAGGTCTTTTCATAATTCCGTTTTTAGTTCTGACGGAGACAACTCTGACTAATCCATCCTGTCCAGGATGAAGGATGACAACTCTGCCTAGTGCCCATTTTGCTGCTGGTAAGTTGGCTTCATGTATGAGCACAATATCGTTTTCCTTGATATTGGATTTAGATGTCTGCCATTTTGATCTAGTCGACATTTGTGTTAAATATTCCGATTTCCAGCGTTTCCAGATGTCGTGGAATATTTTTTGTGTTAACTGCCATCTTGTACGAGCGTCCCTTTCTGTTTCGATGATGTTCAAAACAGGACCACTGGACAAGAAGTGCGACGGAGTGAGATAATCCAAATCGTCTGGGTCTTCCATGAGGGCACATAAAGGTCTAGAATTAAGACACGCTTCCAATTGTGCTAAGAGCGTGCTGTACTCTTCGTAGGTGAGTTTTTGTTCTCCTACGACGCGACGTAGATGATATTTAAGACTCTTTACTGCTGCTTCCCAGAGTCCTCCAGCGCTCGGCCAAGATGGAGCGTTGAAGTGCCACTCTATGTCCATCATACTGATCTCTGATAGGAATTCTTCGTTTACTATTGATATTAACTCCGTAAACTCTCTTTGTATAGTGTTGTTTGCTCCGATGAAGTTAGTGCCGTTGTCGCTCCATATATGCTTCGGGGCACCTCGTCTAGCTGCCATGCGACGTAATGCTGCCAGGAATGCTGATGTTGATAAGTCCGACACCAACTCCAGGTGTACGGCTTTCGTCACCATACAAACAAACACTGCAATATAGCCTTTAGTGGTCTTTATCCCTCGACCCTTGTTTGACTTGACGTCCACGTATCCAGTATAGTCGACGCCTGTTTGATAAAAAGCTCTCGTTGGGGTCACCCTTGATTGGGGTAGATCGCCCATTAGTTGGTGTTCTTTTACTGGGTTATGTCTTCTGCAGGTTACACACGATCGAAGTCGTTTCTTTACAGCTCGGTTCCCTCCTATAATCCAGAAAGTTTGGCGTAACCATGCTGATGTAATACGTGGGCCTCCATGATAAGTCATTTTATGCGCATGATCAATTAAAATGTCTGTAAAATGACTGCTGTGTGGGATGATGAGAGGATACATCATGCTTTGGCTTATGTTCGCATTTTTAAGCCTACCACCGACTCGTAATAGCCCCTCTTTGTCGAGAAATGGATTTAAAGACAGTGTTTTGCTTTTTGAATCGACAGTACCATTTTTCTTTAGGCTTTTTATTTCATCGGTAAATTCTGATTGCTGAATATTTTTTACAATAGTCGATTGTGATCTTCTGTATTCGCTTATTGTAAGGTACGATGGCTTATTATTGTCTCGACGTACAATACGTAAAATCCAAGCGAGTACTCGGATTGCGCGCGTCAGGTTGCTATGTCTACGTATGACGTCACCTACTATGTCAGTACTGCATGACGTTGTCGAGGCGTTTGCGTTCTTCACGTCACTGTGTGGCGTCATTGATAAGAGCGTTTGCTTTATTTGTTTGACTTCTTGATTTGTTTCATAATTGATCGATGTTGGTTGATTGTCAAACGTTGATAACCAAGTTGGCCCGGTCCACCAGAGAGGATGATGCTTAAGCTGTTTTGCTGTAATACCTCGACTAGCGCAGTCTGCCGGGTTCTCAGTAGTGTTGACGTAATTCCAACAATCGGCTGGTATGATTGGTGTTATTTGTGCGACGCGGTTTGCTACGTATGTCTTCCAACGCCCGGGGTCCCCTTGGAGCCAACCTAGAACGGCCGTGGAGTCTGACCAGCCATAAATCCTGACGTTGTGTTCAGGCAGGCATGCTAGTACGTTGCTCATCAGTTTTGATAATAAGAAGGCACCATTTAATTCAAGGCGGGGTAATGATACTGTTTTATTTGGAGAGATGAGCCTTGATTTTGCTGCTACTAACGTTACTGATGATGATGGCTTATGAGTTTTCTTAATTCTGCAATATATGACGCATGCGTATGCTTTGATCGATGCGTCACAAAAGCCATGCAACTCTATACTGTCATTTTTGCTCGTTTTCAGCCACCTTGCAACTTTAATATCGTTTATCTGCTCTAAATCGCTTTTGATTGTGTCCCAGTCTTTGTTGATTTTTTCAGGTAATTTGCTATCCCACTGTAGCTCTTTATGAAGCCAGACTTCTTGAAATAAGATCTTAAGTTTTGTGGAGACGGGTGACAACCATCCGAGAGGGTCAAATATTTTCGAAATATCTGACAACAGTTGCCGTTTTGTTGCTTGACCGGGAGACGTATCGATTTTTAATTTAAATTCAAATTGGTCGGTTTTAGGACACCAACGCAATCCTAACGTTTTTGTTGATTCTTCGTGCTTGAAATCGAAGACCTGTTGATAATTTTGCTGTGCTGTGTCAACTCCTTCTAATAGTTTTTGATTGTTAGAGTTCCACTTCCTTAGATTGAAGCCACCAGATCTCAGGAGTTTTGATAAGTCAGATTGAAGCTGCTTTGCTGTTTGAAGACTGTGGCTGCCGCTTAATAGGTCATCCATGTACAGATCTTCTTCCAGGACCTTACCAGCTGGACTGCAGGTGTAATTGTGACCCTCATCACTTGCTAACTGTTTAAGAGTCATCATGGCTAAGAACGGCGCTGCTTTTGTGCCGTAGGTAACCGTTGCTAATTGATAATCCTGCAGAACATCCCTAGAAGAGTCCCTCCATATGATTTTCTGGTACACCTGGTCTTCCAGGTGTAATTCGATCTGCCTAAACATTTTCTCAATGTCAGCTGTAAATGCGAACTCGTATTGTCTCCACTTCAAAATTAATTTTGATAAATCTTGCTGTAAGTTCGGACCCCTGTACATAACGTCATTCAAACTATGGCCAGTCGATGTTTTCGCTGACGCATTGAAGACGACTCGAAGCGATGTAGTAGTGGAGTCCGCGCGCCGCACACAATGATGAGGTAAATAGCAGTTTGGTGTCTTGTTACCGCTCGAGTCCGATGACCGCTGCATATGACCTAGTTCGATATATTCGTGAATAAATGATTTATAGTCACGAGCTATATTTTCGTTTCGTACAAATTTGTTTTCTAATTGTCGAAACTGTGCGACTGATTTTGCTTTAGAGTCTCCTAAAAGCTCCTTATGATTTGGTTTCAGGGGCAGTCTCACGATATACCGACCTTCATCATTGCGTGTGGTTGTTGCTTTGTAAAATTGGACGCACTGATCGTCTTCTTGTGACATGCTTGTGGTCTCCGTGATAACATCTTCTGTGTTCCAGAATCGCTCTAAATCTTCCACGTTGTTTAGTACAACGTTACACTGATAAGACTTTACATTCCCGCATAGGATCCATCCCAGGCGGGTCTGCTGTGCTATAGGTAATGAGTCATTTTCTCTGATTATACCATTTAAAATTATTGATGAGTAAATATCTGCACCTAATAATAAGTCGACGGGGCTGCTAACATTAAATTCTGGATCTGCTAAGTGTATATTTTGTAGAAATTGCCATGTTGGCTTTGGAAATGTGTTGTTAGGTAGGTTGTTTACTAAACTTTTCATAATAGGGACTTCCGTCGTGAATGTATAGTCGCCCTGCGCTGATGAGCATGTAATATGTATAATGCCCTTGCAATTATTTTCTTTAGCTCCTACACCAAAAATCACACCCTTACAACGTTGGCGAGGTAAACCTAGTTTTTGTGCCGCTCTCTCTGATATCAGCGACGTTTGCGACCCTTGATCTATAAGGGCGCGCATGATTTGAAAGGTACCGTCCACCGCTTGCACTTTGATCAATGCCGTTGCTAGGAGGACTTCGGCTATGCTAGTTTTGGGATTTTGTGCCACGTGACTCTCGTGCTGTCGCGGGTTGCCATCAGATTTTGGTGACTTTGCGAACGCCTCATGTAGCAACGTATTGTGGGGTTCTTTGCACTCATGGCATCGTTTTTCTGAAATGCAATCATTTCCGTTGTGGTTGTATAAACAATTGTTGCAATATTTTAATTTCGCAACTAAATTTTTCTTTTCGCTCGATTGCAATTTCAAAAAATCATTACAGTGGAATAATCCGTGCGCTTTATTGCACAATGGACATCCGGTGTACTTCATCGAACGATTTTTATTTGATGGTTGCTTGAATGTTTTGATAGGAGGTGATGATGATGATCCTTTATCCTTGCTGCTCGCGAAGGATTTGAAATGTTGTGACGGTTTAGATGGTTCTTGTTTACGCCTTGATGCTTCTAGGGCCGTAAATTTGGATTCTAAGAACTCTAAAAAATCCTTTAGGGTTGGCAAGT
Source organism: Agonopterix alstromeriana (assembly GCA_963924505.1). NCBI lineage: Eukaryota > Metazoa > Arthropoda > Insecta > Lepidoptera > Depressariidae > Agonopterix > Agonopterix alstromeriana. The sequence continues at coordinate 13,057 of OZ004662.1, forward strand.
CCCTAGGCTTTGCTAATGATTGTATGTAATCGTCATAACTGCTGGAATCTAATTTTTGTGCTACAATGTGAACAACGAGAGGGTCCCATGTTGAGGTATCTACACCAAGGTTTTTTATAGCATAGATACATTCCTTCGTTGTGTCATGAATTTTCTTTATGTTCACTGCTGACTGTTGCTGCATAACAGGCAAATTCATGAGGATATTAACGTGAGAGGAGAAAATAATCTTAGTGTTGTTGTATCTGTGGTTTAGGATGTCCCAACAGACCTTGTAGTTCTCGGAGGTGATGTGAAGATGTTGAACTATCTTTTCAGCTTCTCCTTTGAGCTTGCTTTTGAGAAACTGCATTTTTTGAGCATCGTTTAAGGATCTATTGCTGTGTATGGACTCAATAAATAAGTCCTTGAAGGATAACCACTGGTGATAATTCCCATTGAAGGAGGGAATGTCCATCTGTGGGGTTGATTTTTCCTTGTGTGATACAGACCAAATCTTGCTATTTATGGTCTTTTTGATGAGTCTATATGTTTTTTCTAAATCCTTAAATCGTGCTTCATAATCCGTGTTGTCCTCCGTAGATATTGTGTCGATCTCCCAGTGAAGAGAGTCAATAACCGACCATCTTGATTGAATTGTTCGCAATGTATCCTCAAGTTCCCATTTCTCTGCGTCTTCTTCGAAGTTGATGGTTGACATGGAGTAACGAAAAGCTTTAAAATTGCTTTGCTGTTTACGAAGCATTTCATCTAGCTTAGATGCTTCTACCAATGTTTGTTGTGTGTTCGACTTCGGCGGCTGTTGATGATGAAATGTTGGTTGCGGATTAGATCCGCTAGGGAACTGTGAAGCGGGGCCTGTAGGAGGTCCCATTTGAGTAGCAGGCTTTATCAATGGAGACGTAGGCTTTTGCTCCAGCGTCAGATGTCCTGCTATGAACGCTCTTGTTTCATTGTAGAAACTTCTTGTTTTATGATAATAATCGCTAGTAAAATAGTCGTGATTTTGTTCTTCAAATTGATTCAGCTGATCATGATTACTTTCGAACTCTTGCCAATAAGAGTCCAAAGTTTTTAGCTTCCTGTTGATTGATTCAGGAGTTTTGCGATCTTTTCCATCCTTTTTAAAGTTTGTGAGCAAGGTTTTGATAGCATCCAGTATTTGGACTTGGTTTGCAATGATATTCTCCATCCTGCTGCTTTGGAGTTATTGATAAATGATAAGAGTAAAAAGGAAAGATCTTACTTGATGCTTATATAGCTAGCAAACGTGTCTCGGCTGCTGTGCTGAGTCGTTGGCTGCTTGTCTGTGACGCCGGACTGCTGGTGTCCGTAGGCGAAAGTTGAAGATACCTCGCGCTGCTGTGCGTGAGGGTGCTGTCTTCTGTGGATTGCTGTCCAGAGGGCGCATTAGAAACACTTTCACTGACGCGATTTCGAATGTTCCGAATAATACAGTCTTTTGTGAAGTGATCCCGCCTTTCCGGAGGCTCGAAGGACCATAAAGATGTACGGGCTACACCTGTAGTTGATAGTGATAGTTGATAGTAAAGTAAAATGCCGAAAATATGATAAAAGAAGAGTTTATTGAATTAACTGATTTATGCTAGTATGGAAATGATTGCTATGAGAGCACGCGGTTCGGCTACCAATCGTGAACTGAATTGTGTAAAATAAAAGTATCGAACCACGCGTTGATTGATGACTCGACTATATAATAAAAATGCACGGTTGCACCGTACAAATATAATTTATTTATCAGAAAGATGTCTTAAATGTTACTAAAGCAACAATAAGTGAGAGGAAGTGTTTCAAATCTCTGTTTCTGTATTGCTCTGCTATTTGAAATGGAGCATAGGTATAACGCAATTAAATTAAATAACAATTTTTCAGACAATATCCATATTTTAGTTAGTAGGTTGATTTGTTATTTCAAACAATGATCAACATCTTATTGCTTAACGTTGACAAAAGCGTGTATTGTATGTTGCAGCGGTGAAGATAAAGAAGAACGCAGAGAATGTAAAGTTCAAGGTGCGCTGCTCCCGCTTCCTGTACACGCTCGTCATCACCGACAAAGAGAAGGCCGAGAAACTCAAGCAGAGTCTCCCTCCAGGTAACTACCTGTCTCTCTCACTCTCATGTTAGCCGTCTGGTTCACACTTCCCGTTGGTGTCATACAGAACATAACAACTAATCAATAATGTTGTTTGGGAGTGTTTATCTGTGAAACACGGACCACAGATCACTGCTTGACATGTAAGTTGTATGTTTCATTCTTATACAAATGATAAACACCTAGATGGTAATAAAAACATGGATGGCAAATGACAACATGTGTCCATGTATGGGCCGTTCAGCTAAATGGTGATAACATTGAAATATGCATTATAACATAGACGAATATGATAGAAATACAATCCAATTGCAAAACTAGACCCAAAAAAATAGTTTTGCGTTACAAAATATTCAAAGTAATATTATGACAACTGGAAGTAATTAAAAAGCGTTCGTTTTTATTTAAGTGCAGTAAGAGATTAAAAAATACGATCTTTCCACTAAATCCGATCCGTTATTTTCCGCTATTTATGCACCATTTGAACAAAATATCCATCATGAAATTCAAGAAATCTCGTTTGTACGAAAAAAAAAAAGATGTAAAGTTTTAGTAATATGTTTATGCAAACTATTAATTTCAAGCGATTCAAGCAAATCTGACACAACTTCGCCGAAAATAGTTAAAATTTCAGCCACAGCGTGCGCTGCGATTGACTTGACAGTTCCCAACACCCACTTCACACATAGCCAATACATTACAGTAGATGTCAGGTGTTAAGTTAGCTTGCTGTTTGTGATTTTACCATCAGTTGTTACTACATAAATCCCACTGCAGGTCACAAGCCTTCTTGTGAATGGGAGTGAGGCCCCGTGTGGATTGGTCATGGCTTGTTACAGACGGGTCAAATTGCTGTTGAGTATATTGAGTCGATGGCATGTCATTTTCGAGCTGCTGATGAGCTAATCAAACATATAACCATATATGTCAGAAATTATAGAAAAAATACAATATGCGTATCCACAACAGGCTTCGTCAAAGGTAATACAATACTCACATCCGCAACAGGCTTTGTCAATGGTAATACATCACTCACATCCACAACAGGCTTCGTCAAAGGAAATACACCACTCTGATCCACAACACGTTTCGTCAATAAATACATCCCGTATATCTGCAACAAGAAAGTCTAAGTGCTAATCAAACTAATATTATAAATGTCAAAGTTTGTGACAATTTTTTGATGTTTGTATGGTTCCTTTCGGCCCATGAGGACCACTTCCCAAAACGATAACTTAATTGATCTACCAAAAAGTATCAAATTCAACTAAATACTACCAAAAGAACCAAAAACTATTGTATGTTTGTGGCGCAATCACGCATAAATGGCTGAACGGATTTGGATGAAATTTGGCACGCAGATAGAATATGTTCTGGATTAACAAATAGGATACTTTTTAAGGCGCACGCAGACGGAGTTGAACAGAACAGTTATTACTTAATATACCGCAATTTAATGGCGCAATCCGGCATTATAGTAGTTTTAAGTAACTTCCGTTGTACAGAAATAAAACTTATTGTTTACATGTCTAGATAAATGTTCTCCTTGTTGCAGGTCTACAAGTTAAGGAAGTGAAGTGATATGACTAGAGTTAATTAATAAATTTTAAAATCCAACAACTTGTATCAATTATACTCTAATCTCTATATATCTAATCACTCCACATTACAATCTACAAATATATATCGTCACACAACTGAGACGTGGCCACAGAATAAATACTACCTACCGGTACAGAAGAATCACTTCGAAATAGCGACTCTCTTCACGGCAATAAGGTGCAAAGTTATTCGCACGCGAATAACCTAGCAACCGTCACAACGGAGCGCGTGCAATCAAAAATAAACCGAGTCATTAGACATTTTTCTATACAGAAATGATTTTTTTTACTGTTTCGAAGTTTTCGGGGGTGGTTCAGACCATCAAACTGAACATTTTAATACCATATTAAAATGCAATGCCCCTCGACTAAAATGTATGAGACATCAGATTTTTTTTTACGAATTTATGTTTGCTTCCATAGTAAAAGTGGTTCCATTTTGATTCTCTGAACCCGAACAGAACAAAGCTTGAAAATTTCGAAGCGGTAAAAAAAATCACCCGGTACCTATTATTTAGGTATGTCAGTGTGTTTTTTTGTCCATGCAAATAAAAATATTTTCTTTCATTCTTTCTTATACAACGTGTTAATGCATAAGCGCAAAACCTCATACACCTCAACTGATTTATAACAAAATAATTAGATTGAAACTATAATTTCATTATTTTCATAGTTAAAATCATTTTAAGTTTTCAGGCAAAAATGTTATCATTTCAACAATCAATAAAAGCGCTAACGTGCTCATGGCTACATTTTAAGAATCTTGTTTTGGTAGTAAGTAGGGTGAGTGTGCCTGTGCAGTGGGTTGAGATCGAGTTCAGTAAATTTTAAATTTTACAATAAAAATTTAAATTTTGAAAAAATTAACCTATGTTGAAACCATGATAATTCGATTCTTAACAAACTACTTTCTAGTTTTGCGTTAATTCATTAACACGTATATATTTTAAGTATCAATTGTAATTAAAGATTGAAAAAGTCGGGCGGCGAGCGGGATTCGAACCCACGACCTGCCTATCCGGGGCATGCTCCACTCCAACAGAGCAGAGTATCAATAAATTGTACTTTATTTTCACACCATACATTATAAACAATTAAATTCAATTATTTATTCAATAACTTACACTAACAGTACAAACACTACACATGTAAGTTTAAGTCATTTGATAATTAAAATTACATTATTTTATATATTAATTAAACACTTAGGTCATTATACAAGGTGTTAGAGACAATACCTACTTTAAGGGGTGATTGTACCCATGATACTTAACAGCTTTCTATAAGAAGCCTACAGAAAATTGGCAAAACAAATTTTCGACTTTCCATAATAAATGCAATCACCTAATCGAACGAACGTTTGTATGAAAAGTGGATTTTTTTGCGAATTTCTATTTATTCCTTTGGGAATGTTCAGTATCATGAGCACATTAACCCCCTAATGGAACTGTCTATGTCTCTATCCTAACACCCTGTATTGAGTAATGTTGTAGTTAAGTAGGTACAAATAGTGAACAGTAATCTTACAGTAAGCATGATACCTACCCTATGCGCTACAGTACAGTACACATTATCTAGTCGTGGTGAGCCGCAGTTCGGTGAAGAGCTAATAAACTGGTCTGTCTCACCTCACTGTAAAGTTAACTAGGCGGCTCGCTCGCCGCTCGGCATGTGACTAAAAACTAGAAGAGATAGTGTAGTTGACACACACAAGTGACGACGGCGCCGAGTGACTGCTGCCGCCGGCCCGGCCCGGCCGGGGCCGCGAGGGGGCGCCGGAAGACAGTAAACACCTCGCCGCGACCCGCTTGTGTTGATACACTCCTCACCAGTCTTATCTAGGTACACATAAAATAACATAACGTCTTACTGTTTAGTGTAGCTGGTAAACAGTTGGTTCCGTAAACACTACCTATACACTAGGGATTGCAATACAGCAGCATTTTCAATCCAGCTGGATCAACATAACTCCAGCAGGATCCAGCGCGGATCCAGCAATTTATAGATTTTTAAGAAATGAATCATTTTTCTTTTAAATACTTAAGAATCTTTTATTATTTTTACTGGCCGCTACAAATTAGTAAAACTTCTTACACATTTAGGTAGTAAATTAACTTTGGTGCAGTTTAATACTTGAGATAATGGCGATCCAAGGATAATCAGCGAAGATGGGACATATTGCCAGCTGATGCATGTCTGGAGTGTGGATGTGGTCAGGTGCAAACCACTCGATATCTAACGCAGTGTGGCCTGTGCCCTGTGTCTGTGACCAGGACCTAAAAGAGGCTTCCCCTCGAGGAATAGAGGTGGCCCAGTATTGGAAAGACAAAGAGTGATCACATTCACACGAGAAAGAAGAAGACACTGTAATCGACATATACATTCATAACATTAAATGTAGTAATACTACTAACAAGCTCTCCAGCGATGCCAAGTTGACTACCGGTACATCGAAGTGCTGAAATGCTTGTTCGAAAATGCCACGTACATTTACAATATCACTATGAGAACGACGTGCTCACGTGCCCGCTTTGTCCGAGGATCTTCTCTAAAAAGATTGACTTGTTAGCCCATCAACGCCTCTCTCCATCTCCGAAACTGTTGGACTGGAAGATATTTTAAAGGTTTTGTACTGGTCAGGGCTAGGCATCTGAACGGTGAGTATACATCATTCACCTTCGGTTTGCCGATGATTATAGTCATCATGGCGGAGACCATGGAGGACCTCAGAAGAATGCTCGATGACCTTAGTAGAACCTTTCAACGAGTTTGGAAATAAACATGGACAAGACGAAGATGTTCCTATATTGTTTTGTTTTGACAAACTGTCCTCTTCGAGAAAGAGATCAACCGTCGAATAAAACTCGGCTGGGCAGCGTTCGGGAAGCTACGTTGTATCTTCACGTCCCAAATAGCGCAGTGTTTCAAGACGAAAGTCTTTAAGCAGTGTGCAATGCCAAAGATGACATACGGAACTGAGACGTGGTCGCTCACTCAAGGCCTCTCATAAAAAAGCTGAACGTCACCCAAAGGGCAGAAGAGAGCTATAATCGGAGTATCCCTTACGAGATCGAATTCAGAAATGGAGAGATTTGCAGAAGAACCAGACTGTAGTCAACTGATATAGCTCAAAGAATTGCTAAACTAAAGTGGCGGGGCACATTGCATTTGCGAGACTCACCGAAGAGTTCTCGAGTGACGACTGCGACCTGGAGAAGCCGTCGCGTGAACGCGATGTCTAGCCTAGCCATAGAAATATTATATAGACAGCCTAGCCCACTAACCACTTACAAAATTAAAGTTATAAACTCGTATTAATTAGAAGTAGAGTAGAGTAGAAGTTATAATAAAATATGTTTTTTTTTTACTTTTCTGGAAGTTGGATCTCAATAAACAAATGGTATTGCGCCATTATTTGTAAAGTTCATTAAATGCGGATCCGCAGCGCTGGATCCAGCGCCAGGTGCTGGATCCAGCTGGATTGCTGGATGCTGGATCCAGCAATTGCAATCCCTACACTATACCTCCCAGAAGTCCCAGAAGGTAGGTACGCAAGTAAAGTACTCAATGTTTAGAATCTTGATCCGGCTCGAAGGATCATTATGTTGATGTTGTGCATTTTAGTTAATATTGAAAAGCCAGTCAGGTATACAATCACAAAGGTTAGTTAATCAAAAGTACAGTAAGTATATTAGTTAGGACTAATTAATCATGACTGTGCTGAAAGTCTGAACTCTCCCGCAACCACGGGATATACAGGGTGTTTGGTGCATCGTTCGACAAATTGAATTGGTGGATTGGACAGGTCTTTTGCCAAATCACCAAGCTCCAAAAAAAAATCCGCTTGAAGGAATGTGAATATATTGTGAATTTTTGATCTCGCTTCGCTCGCTCAATATTTTTCTTTTTGTTCTGCGCTCTGAAACTTGAGCTTGCTTTCCTCAGCTTTTATTTCACATAATAGATAAACTCAACTTCAGCATGAGCTCGATTAGGTACCTATTCTAATTACTGCTATTAGTTCATCACAATAACTTGTATTCACGTCCTCGTAATATTTTGTCTGCTCAATCATAACCATTATTTTCTGGGTAACAGGTTACTAACGAATGGATGTCATTGCTGAGTTCTATAATTCTGTTAACTATCTGGAGCACTTCCAACAACACCTATCGGATGTTTGATAACAATGAACGTGGAAGGTTTGAACATGGACAAATGAAACTGCAGTATCAGTAACCACACGGAGCCGCGCCGCGCCGTGCCTGCCGGACCGGACGGGACGGCGCGGCGTCAGTCGGTAGTCGGCCGGCGAGCGAGCCGCACGTGCCGCGCCGCGTGACGAATCTCGTCCATCACTCGTTAATGTAGCGATCACTACCCTAGGTACTACACGTTTGTAAAGTTTCATAAACTTTTGAACTAATTTCACGATCATAAACAACTCTATTGAAGTTGTGTGATATGTAAGTGTTATTATTGTTTCGGAACTTTCAGTTACTTAGGTAGTTATAAGATTTGAGTTTATTGTACCGCATTGGTAAGGTAAGGAAGTGAGCCTAGTGTGTTGTTTAGATGACCACTACCTATTGTAGTGTAGGTAGAGGTAGGTCCCTATTACGCAGGGTGTCAGGGCATTACTTTAAGGGGTGTTTGTACCAGTGATACTGAACAACTTTTGCAAAAAAAACCAATGGGAAATAGGCAAAAAAAATTTGATCTGTCCATAATAAAATGCAATGAGCTGATCGAAAGTTTGTACGAGAAGATGACATTTTTTCTTGTGAAATTCCCTTTGTTCCTTTCGTAAAGTTTTTCAGTATCATGAGTATAAACTGTCTACCCGAACACCCTGTTTTGGGTATTTGACTACATACAATATATTTTATGTTTATCTTCTCAATAAAAAAAAGTTAGAAAATAACGCTAAACTCCCATTTTCATTGAGTTTTTAGCTTGTTTAAAAGTAATAGAATGTTGATGACGTCACAACTCAGAATTGAGTACAAATTTCATACAACACGTACGTTTTGACGTCTGATAAAGAGTAGCTGATTTGACTAATTGTCAAGTAGCCTATTGGGTTGGTTGGAGTTGTGAGGAGTGAGTATGTGAGGCCTTCAATAATGTTATATCCAGTAATATCCCAGAAAAGTAAACTACCTAGGTACTAAGTAGATAGATAGTGTGTTGTTCTAGGATGCAAGGATTACTTTTGGAAACTGTCACAAGTAACAAAATATAATGAAGACAAAAGAATAAGTGGATGAGACCGCCTTATTATATGCCTTTTGTTTTTTTAGGGTTCCGTAGTAAACAAGGAACCCTTATAGTTTGCATTGTCCGTCCGTCTGTCCGTGGCTTAGTTCAGAGACCCTTAGTACTAGAAAGCTTTAATTGGACATGGGAATACATATTGATCATGCCGACAAAGTGGTAAAATAAAATTCTGAAAAACAAATTTCAAAAATATAAACCAGGTCAATAGGTACATTTTAGATATAAACCAGAAAAGTGGCATAGATATCCATGATATAAACCAACTTTTCTAGCTTCCTGCACGTCTAGCATGATTTCTCTCGTTGCGCGCGACTCGGCTGTATACTTCTATGGCCATACTACTTGTGGCGGCAAGTGCGGCTTTTGCTCTCCGAAAAGCGCAGGAACAGGTTATTTTCTATGAAGCTAAGGAACGTCGCGCGCTTGTAAAGATATCATACTAGACGTGCTGGATAAGTATGAGTGTACCATGGATCAAGATTTATTTCGCTTACGCTGAGTGTACTTAGTGACTAGGGAATTACGTCTAGTGACTAGACCCATAGAGAAATTACGCGACTAGACCGAGTTCCAGTCAAGAAACATGTTGGTCATTACACAGAACATACATAAATATGTACACTCATACATATCTACGGATCAATCACTGAACCTCCTTTTTTAAACTCGGTCAACAAATTATAGAGCTCTCTCCTCACTAACCTTCAGTATATGTTTCTGAAAGCAAAGGCTTTATTTCTCTATACTAAGTACAAGGAGAATAGTCTAGGAAAAATAAGGTTTGAGATTGCATTAAAGACACTTTAGTAAATTGTGTTTGAAATAATATTACTGTTAGTTTATAACACTTTTGTCTAGATTTCGTGGTTATATAGGCTCAGGAACCTGAGAAATGCCTTAAAATCGATATTAATGTACAAAGGGCAAGCTTATTTCTAAAAATATTTCGACCAGCATACCAGCAATAGAGACAGTTAATTATCAAAAGGCAAATTTAATGTGTAAAAACAAACAGTAAATAATTTAGTTTTGAGGTTATAATTTTTGAAGACTTACAAAATATTAAATATCTACCCAAATTAACGATATTAACCGTGGATTATTATTATTATAAGTAAAACGTATTGAACGAAGCCATCCTGTACAAAATCACCAGTTTTCCCTTTTTTGTTCATACCTAAATTTAATGTTTTGTAAATGTCTTCATTATTCAATAACACAACATAAAAAATCGGGGATTATTGAGAATTTATGTTTTTCAGGTATATATCTAGGTACTACATTCCAAATTTTCACCAAAAGTGCAATTAATGCAACCTACTCCATACAAAAATCCGTAGATTTTCCCGACTAGAAATGTTATTTATGCTTACTCGTAGCGCTACGACCTACCGTCCGTAGCTCGTAGCTACGTAGCATGTCTACGAGTATTGCAACTCGACACGTATTACCGATGTCTTCATTTTAAAATGTTACTTGGAAAGGAAGGTACAATTTAATAGTGTTTTTTTTTCAGCGACTAACTAACTGTGGTAGGTACGTATATGAACAGTGTCGTAAGTAGGTTGTGTAGGTAGTAGAGACCGCGACGCGACGGAAAGGTTAATGAGCGCGCGCGGGCGAGCCGGCCGCGAGGTGTCCCACGTCGCATCGAAGGTATCATTGTTACAAATGCCCTTTATTAATGATGTGCAGAAGGTCAATTTATTTTTAATTTCTAACAATACTGAACTCCTTTACTTTGTCCACCTCCGCAGTCCTAAAGATTATGGTACCTACATAGGTAAAGTACAGACACTCCCTGCTCACCCTCTTGTGGAAGACAGGGGAAAACGACAGTAGGCGTTAGAGCATAAACTTAATATTATTACGGTAGTATATGCGTTAGAGTATTTTTTTGACAGAAGGTATAGTCCTCTCTCACTTGTACTCACTGAGTATCGCATACGCCTACCTCTTCTTTCTTGTCCATACCCATTTGTATGAAGTGACATCCATTCCATCGCGCTCCAGCGGGTACAGCATCTCTGTGCGACGCTATCATCATGGATTAAATACGTATTATTGGATAGCTACACTGAGAAAAGAATGCTACGCATACGTAGCCCGTCGCAGCTTATGTACTTACGACGCGATACTGATTACGCCACAATGAAGCTTCATTATGAAGTAAGAGACAACTTCACACAACACTGATGCAACACTCGTAATCAGTATCGCGTCGTAAGCTACGTGGTACGTAAGCTGCGAAGGGCTACGTATACGTAGCATTTTTTTCTCAGTGGATCATACAGCTGCCCATTCACATATGGCCACAGAACCTAGTACAGAACGGACTCTAACAGACGGTAATGGGCACTCTCCTCATCCGTGTCACATTTCAGCACAGACGCGTACACGTCTGTTATTACAGATGTTGTTTTTAAGCGTGTCATGTCAAAGTTTCAAAAAATAATATAGCCCTCTGATTATAATCATGTAGCCATGTCCGTTCGTCGGAAGTGAGCGGGGCATGCGATGCCGCCGCGATGGTGCTGCGCCGCGCTGCTGCTGCTGGCGCTGCGCCCCGCCCTCCCCGACCCCGGCGCCCCCCCTGCGCCCCCCGCGCCCCCAGCGCCCCCCGCAGCGCGCCCCTGCCGCGCCAACCCGCTGTGTGTGTGCCGCGCCGACCACGTGTCCTGCAGCGACGTGCCCTTCCACAGGCTCCCCGAGACAGGTCCGCACCGACCCACCCCCAGCCCACCGTGTGCACTGTAGCTAGTGCCTCCGCGCCTCATCGTACATGTGTGTGTGTGTGTGTACAGAGGCGGGCGCGCGGCACGTGTCGGTGTGGGCGGCGCGGCTGGGCGCGCTGGGCGAGGCGGCGCTGGACGCGCGGCCCCTGCGCACGCTCGTGCTCGCCGCCAGCCGCCTGCACCACCTGCCGCCCCGGGCCCTCACGTGAGCACCACCCTTAAGGTTCTCGCCCCGCGTACTCGGTCAAGATCCTCACGCATCTCTCGTCCGCAGTGCGATGTCGTCCACCCTGGCCTCCCTGGACCTGAGCTACAACGAGTTCACGGAGGTCCCGCTCGACGCGCTACGCGACCTTAAGGCGCTCAACTGGCTCAACCTGCAGAAGTGAGTTCTACCTCCGCATATTTCGATCTGTATACGGTTCCGTGCGGACGAGACTCGACCTCTCTGACCCTCGATCCCTTTGCAGCAACTACATAGCGGAGCTGGAGACCGGCGCGGAGTGGGGCGCGCTGGGGGAGTCGCTGACGAGCCTCACGCTCAGCAACAACCAGCTCGTGGCGCTGGGGCCGGGCGCGCTGGCGGCGCTGCGGCGCCTCGCGCGCCTCGAGCTGGACGGCAACAGGCTGCGCGCCCTCGCGCCACGCGCGCTCCCGCCCGGGCTCGCGCTGCTGCGCCTCGACGACAACCTGCTGCCGGCCGCGCCCTGCGCCGCGCTCGCCGCGTTGCCGCGCCTGAGGCACCTGCACCTGCGCGCCAACCGGCTGCGCGCCCAGTCCCGCGTCGCCTGCGCGCCGTCCGGCGCCCGCTTAGACTCCGTCGACCTCGGCCAGAACGAGCTCGACGACGGCTTCGAGCTGCGGCTCGGCGGTCAATCGCGCCCCCGCCGGCTCGTTCTCGACCTGAACGACTTCACGGCGATACCGGCTTTCGCGCTCGCCGGCGGGCTGCAGCGGCTCTCGATGTCGCACAACAGGCTCGGCGCGGTGTCGGAGGCGGCGGTGCGCGCGCTCGGCGTCGACCTCGAGAGGCTGGAGCTGGACCACAACGAGCTGGCGGTGCTACCGGCGGGCGTGCGGGGGCTCGGCCGGCTGCGGCATCTGTCGCTCGCGTACAACCGGCTACGCGAGGCGCCGGACTTGCCGCCGCGGCTGCGCTACCTGTCGCTCGCCGGCAACTTCCTCGCCGAGTTCCCGGCGGGGCTGGACGCGCTAGCGCCGGGCTCGTTAGCGCACCTCGAGCTCGGCTACAACCGCATCGTGCGTGTACACGCGGCCTCGTTCGGCGCGTGGGCGGGCGCGCTGGTGACGCTCGGCCTGCGCGGGAACCGCATCGCGCAGCTGGCGGGCGACGCGTTCCCGGCCGCGCTACCGCTGCGCGAGCTGGAGCTCGGCTTCAACGAGCTGTACCACGTGGACCGCGGCGCGCTGGCCGGCCTCACGTCGCTGCGCGCGCTCGAGCTCTCCTCCTCGCTGCTCAGCGGCGAGTTCCCGCTGGCCGCGCCGGCCGGATCCCTCACCTGGCTGACCGTGGACAACAACAACGTGCACTATTTATCGGCGGAGGACCTACAAAACTTTCCATCTCTCGAGTATCTCAATTTGGAGTTCAACAAAATAGTAGAATTTCCGAGCGCGACGAACGACGCCAACTGCTCCTTCAGACTGAAAGAGTTGAGGCTCGCCTATAACTACGTGAGCGAGATCGGGGGTGAATTTCTGAGCGAGCTGTCGGAGCTGCAGAGCGTCGACCTCTCATATAACCGCCTCCACAACGTCAGCGCGCGTAGTTTCACAAATCTGCGGGAATTGGTCTACTTGAGTTTAGTAGGAAACGTCATCGAGTACATCGCCGACGGTGCGTTTAGAGATCTCCCTCGATTGGAGATTCTCGATCTACAGGAGAACAGTTTAGTCGAGTTTTCCACGGGGTGTCTGATGAACGTATCGAACGAGGAGACCGAATTGTCCGTGAACGTGAGCCGTAACAGAATATCGTCACTGGTCGGGGGGATACCCGTGCTTATCAACATACTAGATCTATCGCATAATTCGTTGGAGAGTCTCTCGAAGGCCTTCTTCGACTCGCTGGGGCCGCATCTGCGGCAGCTGTTGGTGGCGCACAACAGACTGACGCAGGTGGAGGGGCTCGCGGGCGCGGGGGGGCTGCCCGGCCTGCAGGTGCTCGGCCTGCAGCATAACAACATCAGCGCCGTGAAGCGCCGCGCGTTCTCCGACACGCCGGCGCTGCAGGTGCTCGACCTCTCGCACAACAGGCTCGCGCAGTTCTCCGGCGAACAGTTCCAGGCGCTGCGCCGCCTGCGCCACCTGCGCCTGCGCGACAACGAGCTGCGCGCCCTCCCGCGCGACGCGCTGCGCCACACCGTGCTCGAGCACCTCGACCTCGGCGCCAACCGCCTCGCCGCGCTGCCCGCCGCCGCGCTCGCCGCCGTCGGCTTCACGCTGCGCCGCCTCGACCTCGCCGACAACCGGCTCGAACGCCTCGACGCGGCCGCGCTCCGGGCGACGCCCTTCCTGCTCGAGCTCGACCTCGCGCGCAACGCACTCACCGTGCTGCCGGATAACGCGCTCGTCGGCCTGCCGCGCCTGCGCGCCCTAGACCTGTCCCGCAACGCGCTCGAGGCCAACTACCGCGAGCTGCTGCACAGCGTGCCGCGCCTGCGCCGCCTCGCGCTCGCCGGCGCCGGCCTGCGCGTCGCGCCGCCACTGCCGCTGCGCGACCTCGTCGAGCTCGATCTCGCCGACAACCGCATAGCGGCGTTGCGCGAGCCCGACCTGCGCGCGCTGGCCGCCCTGCGCGCGCTCGACCTCGCCGGCAACGCGCTCACCTCGCTGCAGCCGGCCGCGTGGGCCGCCCTGCCGCGCCTCGTCTCGCTCGACCTGTCCCGCAACCCGATCGTGCGCGTGTCGCGGGGCTCGCTCGAGGGGCTCGGGCGGCTGCGGCGCCTGCGCCTCGCGGACCTGCGGCACCTGGAGGCGCTGGAGCCGCGCGCGCTGCGGCCGCTCGCGGCGCTGCGCTCGCTCGCCGTGGACTCGCCCGCGGGGCGCGGCGCCACGCTCGCCTCGCT